>JAJSOF020000035.1:43807949-43822949 GCA_025594305.2 Periplaneta americana
GTGAGCTCAAGTACTGTTTAAATTCATTGGGCGGAGATGGGGGAAAATGAGGAACTCGGAATGGTGTTGCTTGCTCTTGTTGTCTTCGAGAGATCTGACCAGATGTTAATAGGTACTGCTCTCTCATTCGTCGACCCAGATGTCACACTTAATCCAACCTCAAATTGCAAGGTGAAAATCTGTACACAGCTCTGTGAGCTCACCGCATCGCGTGTTACAGGATTTCCTTATTAATATTTGGTTTGTTTATTCTGGAATATTAGGCACGATTATTCAAGGTTCAGTTCTGTGTCTTAGATTTAGGACACATAGAAGAATCAAGAACTGAAGCTACGAAAATCAGATTCATTAGACACAAAAATGGACAAAAAGAGAAACGAAGACTTAGACAGGAACTGAAACTAGTCAAATTACAGACAGAATAGAGCTATTACAATGGATGACTCCCGTTTACCACAAAAAGCCTAACTTAACCTATAGATCAAGAGGAAGAAGATCTTTTAGTAGACATAGAAGACGTTTGATTGAAGAATTTAATTCCTCATGAGAACGGAAGAAGTCTGTTGGTATTAATCCATATTTGGCTGATGATAGTGTTGTTGATGATGATGATAATGATGATGGAAAAGCTCTGTCCCTAGAGTCGACGGCAATTCGGAAGACGGTAGTCTGCTAGCGTTTGCGTTGAGAGAGACAGATAGAGAGAGCAAGACAGCGTACAACATTGCCACATACTTCACGAGCACGTGCAATACAAATAGCGCAGGAGAGAATTTAAATTATCAAAATACAATAATGACCTTTGTCGTTAATTACTGTAACCATGACACCAAACAAACCCTCTTTCCTCTACTAACAATATTCTTTGCACGGTTCTCAATCCCATACCACATGCTTCTGCAGTCGTTTCTTGCGCGTTGGCAACGTTGCACCCAGCATCAACATGGCGGCAGCGTTCTGCTCGTTAACATTTTAAAAATAATTATTTGCTTTATACACTATTTTCCGCTTCTGCCTGTGCAATGCTTGTCTTTTTGCAGTCTCTTCTTCCATTTATTTATCTTACACACACACAAACACACACATACACACAGGCACGCACGCACACACACACAGTAAATGTTAGTTTTACTTATTCAATGTATTGAAACACTCACACGTGAACAAAAGAACTCGGGAAATACTTGTTACAGACTGATTCTGATTGGTTCTACTGTACAAGCTTGTGACGTCACATACCAGAAATACTACGGCGCATAAAGCAGCTGACCGCCTTTCGAAGTGCCGTTTAGTCAGGATTAGAAGTACAATTTTTGCTCTTAATTTCTCACATATACCGAAGTTTGGAAGTAGCGCAATGGAGCTACATCAGATATCGTCAACTCATAATCCATACTAAGTACTGGAAAAAATTTATCATCATCTACAATTTAAGGATTTGGCAACTTGCCCATTCCTGCTTCACATCTGTCTCCGGTGTTTCATGAGTAGCTCTCGATCTTCCCACGGCATGTAGCCTGACCGTTTTGGGAAATGTATTGCTTTAAGAAATATATTTCTGGTATTAAAAATTTATCTTCTGTGCACAACAATGATTGCTATAGCAGATTACTTAAACTTCCTACTGGCATCATTAGGATCGATGACTTCGAGCACTGTTGCTAAAATTATCGAATGAACTACAGTATTCTGGATAGTGAACCGGAGTTGCTTACAGGAACTGTTTAACTTAGTCTCCTTCACTCAAGAAGCCCTTTACCTTAATTCGTTAATATATATATATATATATATAAACTAAATGAACCACAGAGATGCATGAGTTCCTTGTTTGAAGGAAATAAACATCAGGTGAATATAGGGTAAGTCAAATGTAATTACTTTTTTCTACATAGGGCTGCGGATGTGATAGTATTTGTAGAAACTGATGAGTAGTTTTAAATCCAAAAGTAAGTACTGAATTAATTATTATTAACATTTATATTCACTTAAATTTGGAGAAACATATTGAATTTTACTATATTTTGCTTATTTTCGATTTATTGTTAAATATATTTTAGGGCAACTCTTCAGACAATACTTTTTTTATTTTTGTAAAGAAAAGTATTCGTTTAATAGCCTGTGCATAAGAAATACATCGTTTTAAACATTAATTTCAAAAGTACAAAATGTTCGCTTTGAGTCTTGGCCGAGAGAGCGGTCCGAATCTCACTCGGCTGATGCCACGCCACTTCAAGGCGAATTAATGCGCGTGTATATCGTACAATTTGGTAGCTGCCTCCATCATGCAGTATGCAGTGTTATGACGTTATTAGACTCTTAAGATAAAGACATATAGTTACTTATAGTATTAATCCTTTCAAATGTAAATTTAGTGTGCGCATTAAATTAGATGTAGAGAAACAGGCAACTCCCTAAATCTGTATCGAATGATATATACCTGAAAGGTAATATTAATAGAAGCCGTATTTATGTCAATTTCTTCAAAACCAAGGTTTCACTGTCAGTTTTAAAAGAAGAGTTGTTGGCAGAAGAAGATATCAGATGATAGACGACATTAAGATATGTCGATCATATGCGGAGACTAAGAGGAAGGCAGAAAAGAGGAAAGATTGGAGAATGCTGAGTTTTCAGTGAAAGACCTGCCTATGGATAGGAAACTTATACAGAGTGATTCACGAGGAAAGGTAAATGATTTAGGATACAATATCTTAGGCCATTTTGAGTGAAAAAATTCATATGAACATAGGTCCGTTTTCGAACGATGGCGGAGTTAGGTTCGTTTTTTTTGGGGGGGGGGTAAAACGTCTCGCCCCTATGTGAATCAGACGTTACCATATGCTGCTGACGTGAGAACGTGAGACAAGGTCACCGATAGCAATAAATGTCCAATCGCCTGCGCTTGTCTGATGTAATGACACAGAACCAGCACATTATACAGATACAGTTATCGGGTTGTGTTTTTCAAGATGCCTTATAAATTTTCGACTACAGAATACGCTGATATTGTGTATGTTTATGGTTTGTGCGATGGAAGTTCCTTGCGTGCCGTCGCTGAATATGAACGACGCTTTCCGAACAGAAGGGTACCATATCGAAGAGTATTTACTCTCTAGGGGTTGGATGAAAGACTTGGTATAGCAAAGGAAGAGGGGAAACGAGAGAGGCGCTAATCGACCTATTTTGGATGCGGCATAAAGAACAGCCACGAGCAGCTCTCCCGAGCGACGAGCGCGATTCACGCCCGAGCGCAACAGTGCATTGAAGCAGAAGGAGGTACCTTTGAAAATGTGTGAAAACATCGACCTAGACTTCTAGAATATTAGGTATGTACGTATACGAGAATGTAAACTTTAAATTTTTCCGTTATCTGCCTCTAAATGCGAGTTAGTACAATAGACTTTCAGAAGTTTTTGTCAAATCTAAGAGCCATATCTCCGTAACCGTTCGAAAACGGGCCCATATTCATATGAACGTTTAGACTCCTCGTGAATCATCATGTATATGTATGTATACATGTTCAAAACTATCCTGCTACATATTATGTTACCTCCTTAGACTGCTTATTTTCTTGTTTAGACTTTTTCTGAAGTATGGAATATTTTTAAGGCTTAATAAAGAATTGAATCTTCGATTAAATTTGTTCCTAATATCACTCAGGACTTACTTTAATCACTGCGCAGCAACAGTTCATGAATTTAACTGAAATGTTAATGTAGATCTGCCAAGAAGCAAGTTTGTGGCACTCTTTCGAGTCTCGCCTGCTTGTACCCGGATCTAAGAGGGTGACTATGGGTAGAATCATGGAAACGCCAAATTCCCCGATTGTACAGCAGCAGGCGAGGCGTTGTATTACTGAATAATTATAATCGCATGTCTGCCTGAGGCTTGTACCTCATCAGGCCCTGCTCTGAGTCGAGTAATCAGGTTTACTTGTGCTGGAACATGCGGGAGCCGGGGTGGGAGGCAAGAGGTGCCGACAATTATCTCAACAATTGGCGCCCTTTTGACACAATGTACATATGGCTCCAGGCTGAGGGGTGAAGTTCAGACAACACAAGGGTCGGTCGGGGGGGGGATGCCTACGCTTAATTTTACAGTGGCATCATGGGAAAGCTGTAGAGATGAATTAATGCGCCGAGAATCATGTTGTCAAATAATCCATGTAAATTATTCAAAGGCTATACCAATTTGTGGAAATAATTTTGCGTTGTGAATTTGCGTGGAGGATGTGGAGAGAGTGGAGTGTGGGGGGGCACTCTCTTTTTTAATCCGTTTCAACAACATTTGAATGAGCCGGATACATCAGTGCAATAATACTCCAAAAATTTTATCTGCAGCCCTTTTTTTCGAAATCCTTTTACAAATTACCGCATCACAAGTATTCTGATTTCTGTGATAAATGTGGTCTCACTTCTTTTATGCGTACATGATGGAGCTTTTTACGTGTATGAGTAATCTAATGCGTCATCCTCATTTCTGTTCGTCAATTTTTTTTAAATTTGTTTACTTATCTGCGCCATTGCTTTGATAGGAAATTCACTCAGTTTCTCACCACATTAATTATTTCTTTGTATACAATTATTATCCGAAAACATAAGTGAAATTATGCGTTATTTCAACATAAAACTGTTATATTTTCTCGAATAACCCACGCCCTCGAATAAACCGCGCACCCTACTTTTGAAAAAAAAATAAAATACAAATAAAACCCAAATTATAAAAATAAAACTTTCAAGAAATGTATTCACGACGAATAATAAACAAAAACACAAACACAGTTCAGTTAACAATAAATAAATAAATTTTATCCTGGAATAAGATGCATTTCAAATCCATCCTATGAGCACGCACGTCAGTTATTGTCTTGCTTAATCGACAGTTTACAGTGTTTGCACAATATGCTGCAACATTAATAGCACGCATCACATTTCATTTTCCTCCGCATCTTTGATAATTTTACATTTTTCGCTGCAAGTAAACGATCGCAATCTCATATCATAAGTAGTACTGATTTCTAGAAATGAAAATATAATAGACACAAACTATACACTTATCACACTTGAACTTGATTCCGACACATGTTGTACTGTTAATCGAAACGCCATCTAACAATGTTAAGAATTGAAATACCCGCGCGGGATGATATGGCATGCGCTACAAACATAGGAGTTGCGCGGGAGAAAAATCTGGCAATATTGCCAACTTCGTTTCGAATAAGCCCCGCAATCCGTATTTTTTACTTGTATATTTCGGGAAATAAGTGCGCGGTGTATTTGAGAAAATACGGTATTCCATAATATTGATTTATTTACAAGTACAAATCAATTGCGAGAAGCTGTTTGGAATTAAGTATACCTACTAACATAAAGAAATTTACACACAAGACAAGAAAACTGAATATTTAGGATCCTACTGCTTAAGAGAAAATTAATTTTAAATAAACAAATGAGGTAGGTGCACTTAAATTCGTTGCCTTAATTTTAGTCAGAATTTAGGTGGGCTGCTATAAACTTTAGTGTTCGGATAGCACTACCTTTCTTCCCAATCTGTTTCTAATTTTGGTTTTAATTATATACATCTGGCTAAATAGCCTTTCTACTTTTGCATTTGACCAGGGAGAGAGAGAGCATAGAAAGTGCGAACTCAGTTAGCCTAATTCTTTGAATGGGTTCATATCTGAAGCATCTGTATACTGAAAATCTTCACACCAAAAGCAACTGTTAAAATATGGTGTGGTTACCCCACGTCTCATGTATGATTCGGGGCTTCCCTTTCACTACAGACGAGAGGAATGCTAACACAGGACAGAGTCGAGTTTAGTTGTTTAAAGAAAAAAACAAATTCTCACTGATCTGAACGCAAAAAACTACAGTAGATTTCCCAATGCCCACCGTTCAATAATTTTTCCCCACTGACAGAGAGAGAGAGAAAAAAACTAGATTTCCCACTGCCCACCGTTCAATAATTTTTCCAGCGACAGAGAGAGAGAGAAAACTAGATATCCCACTGCCCACCGTTCAATAATTTTTCCCCACTGACAGAGAGAGAGAAAACTAGATTTCCCAGCCCACCGTGCAATAATTTTTCCCACTGACAAAAGAGAGAAAAATTAGATTTCCCACTGCCCACCGTTCAATAATTTTTCCCCACTGACAGAGAGAAAAAACTAGATTTTTTAAATTTCCCACTGCCCACCGTGCAATAATTTTTCCCACTGACAAAGAGAGAAAAAATTAGATTTCCCACTGCCCACCGTTCAATAATTTTTCCCCACTGACAAAGAGAGAAAAAAACTAGATTTCCCACTGCCCACCGTTCAATAATTTTTCCCACTGACAGAGAGACAAAAAAACTAGATTTCCCACTGCCCACCGTTCAATAATTTTTCCCACTGACAAAGAGAAAAAAACTAGATTTCCACTGCCCACCGTTCAATAATTTTTCCCAGCGACAGAGAGAAAAAAACTAGATTTCCCACTGCCCACCGTTCAATAATTTTTCCCACTGACAAAGAGAGAAAAATTAGATTTCCCACTGCCCACCGTTCAATAATTTTTCCCACTGACAAAGAGAGAAAAAAACTAGATTTCCCACTGCCCACCGTTAAATAATTTTTCCCCAGCGACAGAGAGACAAAAAACTAGATTTCCCACTGCCCACCGTTCAATAATTTTTCCCACTGACAAAGAGAGAAAAAACTAGATTTCCCACTGCCCACCGTTCAATAATTTTTCCCACTGACAAGAGAGAAAAACTAGATTTCCCACTGCCCACCGTTCAATAATTTTTCCCACTGACAGAGAGACAAAAACTAGATTTCCCACTGCCCACCGTTCAATAATTTTTCCCACTGACAAAGAGAGAAAAAACTAGATTTCCCACTACCCACCGTTCAATATTTTTTTCCCACTGACAAAGAGAGAAAAAAACTAGATTTCCCACTGCCAACCGTTCAATAATTTTCCCCAGCGACAGAGAGAGAAGAAAACTAGATTTCCCACTGCCCACCGTTCAATAATTTTTCCCCACTGACAAAGAGAGAAGAAAATTAAATTTCCCACTGCCCACCGTTCAATAATTTTTCCCCAGCGACAGAGAGAAAACCACCGAGTTGGCAACACTGAACTGAGCTACCAAGAGGGCTATGTGCATGAGTGAAAAATGAATGTAGATCTTCAACAGACCATTTTGTACTGGCTTTATTTTTGCAACTCAGCTCATCAGTTATACCCGAGCGAATATTTTGTTACAGTAGAAAATCACAACAAAAGCAAGTCCACGCTCACGAGTTGAATGGAAGTGGCCGCCATCCGCTCCATGACCTAGCTTAATTCCCAAGACCATGCGTGCGTTATGGCGTTAGGAAACACATTAATGAAGAACAATGGCATGAATCAGTGAGTCTTGATATCGCTTGTTATGACGGTGCAGTGGTTAAGAATAATGCAGCTCGTGCGTGTACCGGTAAGGGAGAGAATGGTAATTATCTGGCAGGGGGTGCATTGTTACTGTCGATAGCTTAGTGTGAAGAGAGGATCAAGGGTTGGGGGCTTTATGAAACGTCATCAATGTGTCGGTAAATATGTACGTCACTAGAGATTAGCCTGAAGTTTAATTGCTTTCGAATCTGTACGCAGATGTTCATAAATATTAATACCGGAAGCTGTATAAAAACTATAAAAAAATCAATAATCACAAATGTTAAAGAAGTGAAATAGTATAAGCAATAGATATTTCAGAGGACAAATATATTTATTTTGGGTGGGGGGGAGTATAGTGTGCTTTGAAACGCTTATCGTGTGATTTAATAACCTTTTGTCAGACTGATATTAAATTTTGAATGTTCATATTGATAGTCGACTAACTTGAGTAAGACATCGCATTCCCTGTAAAATAGCGTCGTAACTCGAAAATTGAGGACCAGATATAATAACAGCGTAAGTAGACAAAGTTTAAAATTTGTATAACTGAACAAAAAATAGTAGTGTGACGTTAAATGTTAACAATCTGATAAGGCATTTCTAAAATTTTTACTTGAATATCTTGCATAATTTCATGGATATAATTAGTAATTAAATTTTCTTAACATACGCTGTTATTGCATGGAATACACAAATATTATTTAAATACACGTTCTACTAATTTATCAAACGAACATGAATGCACTGTGATTGGAAAACAGGTTAGGATGATTCTTTGAATTAATTAACATGATTATTATTCTGTTTAACGTTTTTCCTTCCTTCATGCATTGTTACAATCAGATTCATTTTCAGATCTTTCTGACTCACAGCACACAGTTAAGATTCTTTCATACCACTCTATATTTTCAGGTTTCAAACACATTGTTAAAGAGAGTACATCAGCTCTTTTTTGTGATTTTGCACCTGGCTTCTTTACATTAGTTAATTTAAAATCATTATAAGAGAGAAATTTAACCTTTTTATTTATGAACGTGAATGATTGGAAGTTGGCAATGTATGTTTGAGACCCAGATACATTTTAATTGTGATAATGAAGTTTCACATATTTCTGAATTGAAAATTTGTGCCCTTTAGCAGTAAGTACTCTTAGGAACAATGGTTTGAGTGCTGAGGCCTAATCTTTTATTAAGTTGGCTGACATACATCCAAGAAAAGATACTGGATTTTTCTGCTCACTTTTATTATGTTGATGTACTCAATATTTTCTATGTTTTCAACCTGAACATCTGAATCACTACAATTAGATACACTAGATTCATTATTATTATTATTACTATTATTATTATTATTATTATTATTATTATTATTATTATTACTATTATTATTATCACTTTTATGCACTGCTCTCGCACATGTCTCACTAGTAGGCGCCATTTTGTCCTATTCATGCTATAGCCGAAGTATCGATTTTGTTCCGTGCAATAAGAGCGTAGCACATGGCAACCATTTATGTAAGCTCCTGACTTCTGGGAGCTGCGGACGGAGTTAAGAAGTTTATCAGATACCAGAAGGTTCAAGGATTTTGAACACGATGCTTACACAATAACAGCGTAAGTCTACTCACGCTGAGTAGACTTACGCTGTTATTGTATCCAGGTCCTCAATTGTGATTTGTAAAAATATGTTATTTCCTAGTAAAATACTTCTATAAAAATTTTATATTAAATATATAACAAAATCTTTCATAATTTACTATTTTATTATTCGAATTTGATACCTGCAATCACTGAAGCAGTGTTGCAAATTATTTACGGAAGTAATAGGTCTATGTGATGTTGAACACAAATAAGTTTGGCAATATTTTACTGGGAGTGCGACATGTTGATTACTTGAAGAATAGATAATCTGAAGTTAATTTTTAATTCGAAATTTAAGAGATTGTATCCCTCCTTCCTATGTGTATAAATTTTGCTTTTTTTAATTGGTTATAAGATATGGATTAATTCTCTTGGGTGATATTAGCAAGGTTAATAAAATCCTTCTATTACAAGAAAAAATATTGAGGATAATCACAACCTTTTGGATGTTCTCCACAAAAAAATGACGACCTTCGAAGTGGATATATGCATTCATATTAGAGGACCTCGCCGTCCTCTATTCAATGTCAATGTCTTTATGTAGTCATCACTTAGATACTTATTAGCAGAGAAAAATTCGTTCCGGCATCGGGAATCCAACCCAGGTCCCTCAGCTTGGCTCTGAGTGCATGTACCGTCTTATCTCCAATCATGAAGAGCGTACAAGGTCCCGCCACTCCTCTCTATTAACGTCAGGAACAAGATTGGCCAGGACATAGAATAGCGCTTCACTATACTTCGTTCCATAATGTCTGACAGGCTACGTAAACATTGGCGGCAGAGGAGGAGAGAAGGATAATTGCTATTCAACCATTGGCACAGGTCTCATTCCACGCTTGTCTTGAAGTTGGGCAGGGTTAGAACGCTTAAGACCTCTGTCATTGGTTCAATAATTATCCTTCTCTCTCTCTCTCTCTCTCTCTCTCTGCCGGAAATATTTACGTCGCCTCTCAGACATTATGAAACGAAGGAAGCCGCTGTAGGTTTGGAATGCGCCTAGGTGGAGGGTAATCTTAATACTGAATCCATTAGGTAGTAGCATTGTTACTGTGGTATCCCGGACATCATGTCACTCAACTGAGTGCGCTCCTTGTATAATGACAGTTGACTTGAAAAATATCAACATACATGCCCAACTTGGAGTCAGGCCACTAAGGGAAAACAACACTGGAGGAGGGGAGTTCGATCTGGTGCTATGGATTGGACTTCGGCGTAGCTCAATGGTGACAGCGCTTGGTATGTAGAACTAAGGACCCGGGTTCGATCCCCGGCGCCGGAGCGAACTTTTCCCCTCAAATATTAATTGTTACCATAACAGATATATATATATATATATATATATATATATATGTAGGAACAAAAATAATAACCTTTAATAAAAGATATAGAGTGATTCATAAACACAGGTAGTTTTTAAAATCTTATTTACGTTTGATAGAAGATATCAAGTTGCAGCTTCTTTCTAAATGTAAAATACTTCTGTAAGAATTGCTTATCTTCACAATATATGTTGAAAATTATCTCTTTCATATAGGCCCTGAACATATCCAAGCCCCTCGCTCCACATTCCTGGCAGTTCCCTGCAATATTTCCTTGTTACGCCCAATGATTTCTGTGATTATATTGCTTTTAAAACCGTCACTTATTCGTGGTCGTTTCTGGTAAATTCTATTTTTAAGATAACACCATAAGAAATAATCCGATGATGTTATGTCAGGTGATCTTGGTGGCTACAATTTTTTTTTTGGAAATTACTCTATGATCAAAATAACTTGTGATCACTCTCTTTTCTCTTTTTCAATTTAATGTTGTTAATTTATGGTTGTTTGTGATCAAAATGTCGTACACATTGCCTCAGTATGTGTTTATGGTGAATTACTGGCGATCAAATTTGATCGCTGCCACACAAAGAGCTATCAGAGAGACAACGGAGTGCGCATTCCTCCGAAGAGAGACATACTCATAATATTGGCCACAGTAAAAAAATTGGATATAACAGGATCTTTGCTAAACGAGACTGGTAAGCTTCGCACATCTCGTCTGGTCAATGTAGCAGAATATACCAGATTGTACAAACATATCGTCCGTTGCCTAGTAACTGAAACAAATATGGGTTTGTGATTTGAAGGTATTTCTTCAGTAATTTTGCTATTAATGTCAATGTTCTGGGTACAGATAAGATGAAGGAATGTTATGTTCTGGCTTCTATTGAAATCAATACGAATTTCAGACGATTTGTATTAAAATTTGCATACGAAATCCAGTTCTGGTTTGCATACTGGGCTAATCAATTCGTCGGGTCACGAGTATGTGGCCATTACTTGCATGTCCATTTATTTCGAGACAGGAGCTGCTTTTCAGAAACTCGCAGTGACTACAGTGGCGACACGGTGGTGGTAGCGGTGATGACTCTTACTAATTTCCCTTGTGATGGGAACTAGATGAGCCTGTGAGGGTGACGCTTTGAATAATCATCACAGCAACCAACCACATGATGATGCAAAGTTGTGTCTATCTCACTCGCTCGCTCTCTTTCTGTGCATTTGGCTGTGTTGAAGGCGTATTAACATATGAATTCAGTTTCAGGGGTTATTAAGCAGAACAAGAGTTGGACCAACAGACTCCGCAGACAGATCTCCTCCTGTTCGCTATTACTAATAAAGCTGGCTTGATGGCTAACCTACAGCTCCTAACTATTCCTGTACAGACAAGGCAAAGCCAAAATGAAGCTCTTGGTGTTGGTCAGACAGGATCGCACTTCTATTCGCGTTTATGTAATTTTACTCGTAGGCTATTAGTAAAGGCGGATGGTATAATCTCGCGTATTGTTTTGATAGTTGAGTCCTCGACACTTTCAATACCTCGATACCCTGGATAGGCTACATGAGAGTATCGAAAGCTATCGATATTTTTGGCAAAAGGACTCGATGCAATTTCGATATCTTTTAAGATTCCAGACACTTTTTTATTTATGTTTTCTCTATCTTTCTTTTTTTTTTCTTTCTTTCCTACTTTCTTTCCTCCCTCCCTTCTTTCTTTCATTGTTTATTTTTCTTTGTTTCTTAGTTTATTTATTCTTTCTTTATTCCTTCCTACCTTCCCTTCTTTCTTGCTAATTTTTTCTCTTCTTTCTTGCAAATTAAGATTTCAGGTATAACTCCCTATAAAGTTGATTTGAATAATTTCGAGAGAAAAATTGTTCCGAGGCCGGGAATCGAACTCGAGACCTTTGGTTTAACGTACCAACGCTCTACCAACTGAGCTACCCGAAAACTCTACCCGACACCGATCCAATTTTTCCCTCTATATCCACAGACCTCAAAGTGGGCTGAAAACCGTCAAGCAACAAACTTCGAGTGCACACTAACTCCGTGTGACTTAAATTGTGGTTTTCTGTTAACGAACAGTGACGTGTATTACGCAAATCAAGACTTCAGGTATAACTCCCTGTAAAGTTTATTTGAATAATTGGATCGGTGTCGGGTAGAGTTCCCGGGTAGCTCAGTTGGTAGAGCGTTGGTACGTTAAACCAAAGGTCCCGGGTTCGATGCCCGGCCCCGGAACAATTTTTCCCTCGAAATTATTCTCTTCCTTCTTGTTCGCTAAATACCTGGACATTTATGGGTCCGGAGGATATTTTCGGGACGTCAGGATGCAGATATCGATACCGGTACGATCCCGAAAAATCCGGGACATATGGAAACTCTAGAAAACTGTCTGTCCACATGTACAACACTGAATTGCCACATAGTTAATTTATAATGACTGGTCCACAATAAACCGAGAACGAGAACCAGAACGAGAACGGGAAGAGGACAAACTTGAAGATTTTCTACTCGCAATAAACCGAGAACGAAAACGGCTATGCATATCGATATGACAACATAGAAAAAGGGTATTCTGGAAGCGATGGCGAGAAGACAGTTAAGAGAAGGAAAATGGTTGGATAGAGGAGAGTGGTTTCTTGCAGTACGAGAAATTTGCTGATTTGGCTGTTAGGAGATGTTAATATACATTGTAAACCGACTGAGTAATAGTAATAATAATAATAATAATAATAATAATAATAATAATAATAATAATAATAATAATAATAATAATAATAATGTCAATAACGATTTGAAAAGTCAATATTACGCATTCTGTTGTTATTTTTTGTATAATTAATGAATGCCATTCTATCATAAGTACAAGCCAGCCAACATGAACACAGCTTCGAAATTTATGGCACGGAATATTTAAGAATAAAATTCAATTCACGTGGTAGTCTGGTTACAATACACACGTATAGATGATGAGGCGAGACCTGGCGTGTGAGCTGTGGGATAGGAGAAAGAATGAGCTATCAGAAAGAGAGTTTGTTTCACGATGGTTAATATCATACGAACTTACCGACACGGAAGTTCATCTCAGACTAAAACTTATTTCCCCTCCATATCCGTTGATGATATAGCCACGGCACATGACAAGGTCACAGAACAGGTCTTGCCTCTCCTACTATAGCAGCGTTGTCAGACACAGCCTAAACGGAGCGGAGCGCTCCACTATAACTCGTTATGTGTTCCGGTGCTTCCACAGACATAAGCGAGTTCACGCTCCGACTGGACGTCTCTAGCACCACAACCGGTTTCGGAGCTTACAACTCTGACACCACTGTACTACAGCATATAATGAAAGTGATTCTACAAAATTTCCTAGTTAACTACAATGAATAGATGAAGAACAAATTATGTCACGGCCTCCTAGCTGCAAAATATAATACAGCGACCAAATATATTTTTGATTATAACAGGATGAATCTAGTATGCTGTGATCGGAAAAGAGAACGGCAAAGTTAAGGGGACACTCGACTGAAAATGACAACTTTTTCCGAATAATTTTTCAATCAAATTTTGAGAGCATGTAATTATTATGTCCATATTACTATTAATTTTACTATGTGAAGGACGAACAAAATCCAAATTTTGAACTCCCAAATATTTTTGGCTTTTGAGTTTTTATTTTTTATTTTCTTTTTAGAAATATTTTCTAACCCAAATTTTTAGTAGAAGATCTCAATTTTCAACCTTTGTTTTTTTCGCTACATCCGCAAGACATAGAGAAACATTTCCAAATATTCATTTTATGAAATATCTTATTTATTCATTTTCAATTTTTTTTTAATTTTAAAGAACGTTATTTTGTCTAGAGTTCATAAAAGAAAATATTAATAAAACAAACTAACAGCATTTCTCACAAAATAAATGCACAGAAACATGCAGCTACCTCATAAATACATGCAGTAAAAATTTCATCTAAATTGATTCATATTTGGCATAAAAAGCTTAATGTTGAATCGAGAAAAGTAAACTTACGGAAAAATGGATTTGAAAGTAAAATCAATATTTATTATGTTAAAATTCTTCTCAGCTACATTCATCTAGTAACTTCAGGGAGGCAACTTTAGAACAAAAAGTTACTAGATTTGTAATCATAAATAAAAAAAAAAGATTATGACAGAACTTTAAATGCCACGCACCCTTACAGACATAATTTAAAAATAAATTTTAAATATATTTGTAATCAGAATTCAACTAAATCCATTTGGGGTATAAAAATATACGTTCTAAAGAAGTGAAATAGCCACTAATTTTTTTTTTTTTTTTTGGAAAATTTTCTTGATTTTTAGTGTAGTCTCCCCTTAAAAGTTCGCCAACATTCAAGTTCCCGTTCCCGGGGTCAGGTAAGCTTCTCGTTAATTGTGAATGCTTACATTTAAATATATGTAGTTTAAAAATTTTTCCGTTCTCATTCTCGTTGACGTTTCCGTTCCCTGTTCCCGGAGCAGACTTATTACTTGACCGGCTGCCCTGTGAAAAGGACATTAGGAGAAGGTCCCAGACAAGTAGAATCAGTGAGCATGTTTTGGAACTGCATGGAAATTATGTGACATAAGTATA